>CM046451.1:21718101-21758101 GCA_025506515.1 Flaveria trinervia
GCTTTGGAAAGAAAGCATGACACTTCACCCTTTAGGGAAGCATTGTTCATATCAAGCTTGTACATATCCCCTTTCCTTGGATATCTAAGAAGCACCAATTCCGGAGGAATTGCCATCCCAGGTTGAGGATAATGCACTCATATTCTGTGAAGAGCATTGATGCTTTTGATCACAAAACTAAGAAACACTTAACAGATTGTGTTCAAGTGTTTGACAACGTGAACTTTGTCAACTTTTAACTTTCCATTGGATATACTTCCTCTGCCAAAAATATATCCCCCTGCCTCACCTCCAAACTAGATAGGACCTCCATCATAATGTTGAAATTGTTAAAGGAGAGATCTGTTCCCTGTCATGTGCCTGGAGCATCCACTATCCATAATCCAAACATTGTTATTCTTGTCATATGGATGTCCCTACACATAAGATGAGATGATTAGCTTTGATTTGAAACCCAAGCCTTGTTGGTCTTGGGTTCTTCCAATGATAGTGACATAATTGAACCAAATTTTAAGCATGGGGGTTCAATTGGTGTCATTAAGAAGAGGTTGGTCTGTAACATCTTTTTTGATCTTCCGGTCCATCTTTTTGTTGATCATGGAGGATGAGCTTGTTGAAGCTTTTGCAGCATGGTGTTCTTCCGAAGCTTCTTTCTTTTCGGAAGAAGCCTTCACCTCCTTTTCTTCTGAAGTAGTCTTCTTCTAGGATGGTTTCAAGGGAACTCTTTTTTTTATGATTCTTGACAGCTTTAGCTTCCGAAGCCATTTTCCCTTCGGAAGAAGGACTTTCTTCTGAAAGCAACCTTGCTTTGGAAACCAGCTTTCCTTTTTCATAACTTGGACCATTTGATAGGGTCCAAATAAAAAACCTTCCCTGACTCCTTCTCTTTTAACATTATTTGCATAATGTGTGCTAGCAGGATTGTAATAACAATTTTTAGCCATGTGATTTTGCAAACCACACATTATGCATGCAATGTTAGTTTTCTGTGGACCTGAGGATTGTTGTTTCTTATTATTTTTCTCTTTATCAGCAACCTTTCCCTTTAACATTTGATCCTTTGGTAGGACAGGAGTGTTGGTACTACACCCCTTTCCTGAATCAGAGTGACCTACCACCTAGAATCCAGCTGAGATGAATACACCTTTTTGTTTTGGATCAATCATCAGCTTAGACTCAGGCACTTCTTGGCAGTTCTTCTTGCAGCTTTAGCTTTGCTTCTTCTGGCTTTGGTGGTTAGGATTTGATCATCACTGGGAGAAGTGGGTTGATTTACCTGTTCCTTCCTTGTGGTGGCCTTTATTATTGCATCATTCTTCAACTCAAGTGAAGATGGGTCAGTATACGGGACCTCTTTCTCTTCAGTACCACACCTTGGTTGTCTTATGGACTCATAATAGTGTGGTGGAGCAATTTCATTGGTCCCTAACCCTCCTTTGTTTTGATAATAGATTTTGGAGTGGGAGGATGATGCAATAACAGCTTGGAAGTTTTGCTCAGGAATGGGATACTTCCTGGCTTGAGCCTCAGCAGTGATAAGTTGGGCTTGAGCCTCAAATAATTTGGATATTAAATCATTTATTTAAGTCTTATAGTTTGTATGTTCGTGTTTTAACAATGACACAGTTTTTTCCAACTCTTCAATTTTTCTTAGATAGTCGGATTCAACCCTTTTAAAATCAGATTTTAAAACATTTAGAGACTCAATATCAGATTTAATCTCCATATTGTAGTCCTGATACAGTTTAACCTTAGAAATACATGCAAGAGTATAGAGATGTTCATATACCTTATTGTCATCTATTCTTACCATGAGTGCTTGAGTAGGAGTCACATCCTGTACCATAAAGCTCCAGCCAACTTCTTGAGCCATTGCGGTTGTCTCTGTTGACTTTCTAGTGGGCTGTGATATAGAAGGATGTGTGGAGGCCTATGGGGCTCCCGGATTTGACTTGGGAGCCTTGCATTCCCTTGCAAAATGACCAAGCTGGTTACAATTGAAACATTTGGCCTTAGTTTCGTCAAACCCAAATATGATGTTGGTTGGGTTCTGGGGAAATTGCCTTCCAGTTCTCTTGAAGAACTTATTTGCACTATAGGTTAAGAGAGCCATTTGTTGTACTATGTCCACGTACTCCACATCATCTGGACTGAAGCACTTTAGATCATCAAAACAGTACTGAAATCACTATGCTGAGCCTGTTGAGACCTTGGAGTCTTAGGAAATGTAATGTATGGTCCGGATGAGCAGGATGGCTGTTGGGTGTAAGTCAGGTACCATTGAGGTTGTGTGGGTCCTGAGCCTTCAGCAACCATCAAAGCGTTGCTAGCAGGAAGACTCAGGGGTTTGCTTTTTCTGATGGCCTCTCTTGCTTTCCATTTCCAAATGGTATCCTTTAAGGATGCCATAGAGTTCGGTCATGGTGAGGGTGTTTAGATTTTCTATTCTCTTGATAGAGACACAGTAGAACGTCAACTCATTAGAGAGTGCACTCATGAACTTTCTTGTGAGGTCTCTAAGTTCAGGAGTAATTCCCACAGTCTGGAGGGAAGAAATGAGATCCATGTACTTGAAATATTGCTGACTGGGACTCTTTCTAGCAATGTTGGTGAGGTTCTCAAACTACTGCTTCAGTGAGTCCTTTTTGGAGTTATTGGAACTGTTAGGATCAGTGATTTAAGTTTGATTAATTAGAGTAGATAGCAGCGGAATTCGAACAATGAATTAGACAATTTAGCAAGAACTCAATTGATATTCAATGGAATCGTACACGGTTATATATAGAGAGAGAATTCTGCAAAAGGAATATTTCATTGAAATGCTTTCGTGGTGGCTGAAAGTCACACGTTACAATTAGGTCAACATTCCTTATATAAGGAATGTGACGTCTGCTGATGTCACTTGATAGTGACATCTAACAGAATTATACAAACAACTGAAACTATGCAAACTACTGAAAATGTTCTCAACAACTGATCACATCTCAGAGAATGTTAAGTACAAGAACATAAAACTACTGAACTAAAACTACTGAAACTATAAACTACTGAAAGGTAAATTACAAGTACTGAAAAGGAAAACCATCACACTACTGAAGTTAATAACTTCAGCTGTTGTGACAACTACTGATCACTCTGGTCTTCAGTCTTTGTCTTCAGACTTTTATTTCAGACGTTGTCTTCAACTGATAGCTTCAGACTTTGTCTTCAGTACTTCACTTTCAGACTTTGTCTTCAGTACTTTACTTTCAGACTTTGTCTTCAGTACTTTACTTTCAAACTTTGTCTTCAGTACTTTACTTTCAGAATTTGTCTTTAGTACTTTACTTTCAAACTTTGTCTTCAGTAGAAATCTTTAGATATTGTCTTCAGACTTTGTAATCAGCTGATGTCTTCGGCTGTTGTGATCTTCTTCAGCAGTTGTAATGTTTGTGGGACTAAGAGATTTTTCTGATTAGGCTCATTGGTTCTTTTGGTCCAACAAACTCCCCTTGAACCAATGCAGCTAAAACCTTTAAGTTTATTAAAGATCCCACTTATTCTTTGGCAGAAACACCCTCTTGATCAGCTCAGAGGTAATCATGTAAGCACAGGCCGGGAGAAGGTTTCTGATCTTTTGATTGGCTAAGTGTGGAAGGGAACTCTGTCTTGGGGAAACTGGACACAGAGTCTTGTCCCAACCATGAAACCTAAATCCCATTGATAAGTCTGTAAGACTCTCTTGCATAGGCCTCAAGGAGAACAACTTGTTCCTCCTTGGTGAGTTCTTTTGCTTCTCCCTCAAAGAAGAAAACTTATCAGTACTTATTTGTGACATGTTTACTAATGGTCATCAGTACTTGTTTACTGAGATCATCAGTAGTTGTCACTTATTCTAGCTGCAGCATACCAAGCCTTAACACAAGTGTGGGAAAGTTGAACTGTCCAAAGGCTTAGTAGATATATCTGCAAGCTCATCAGCACTTGGCACAAACTTTGGATCAATCAGACCTTTTTCAAAACAATCCCTAATAAAATGGTGTCTGATCTCTATATGTTTGGTCCTAGAATGCTGGACTGGATTCTTGAAAATACACAGAGCTGAAGCACTATCCATTAACAATGGAGTCTTAGTCTCTGTAATGCCATAATCCAATAATTGGTTCTGAAGCCAGAGTACCTGAGATGTACAACTTGCAGCAGCAATGTACTCTGCTTCAGCAGTGGATGTAGCAACATATGTTTGTTTCTTACTCTGCCAAGAAATCAAACAGTTGCCTAGGAATTGACATCCACCAGAAGTTGACTTTCTGGTTAACTTACACCCTGCATAGTCACTATCAGAAAAAGCAACTAATTTGCAAGAGTGTCCAGTGGAATACCAAAGACCTAGGATATAATAGCCATCTGTTTCCCACAGGTTTCTGTGCCAGATCTTTGATTTCTAGAAACACAATTTGTGAAAAATTTAAGGTTGGTGTTCTAGAATTGAATATAATACCTGTTGCCACCGGGAAGACATTTGATCCCATGAGGATATCTTCGAGGCTAAGCAAACATTCACCATATGAAATATTAATCGTTCAGCATGAGGGAAGTTCTTCTTCAGTATGGTAGCAACTCTAAGATTTCCGTCGTACCCATTGTTGATGAAGGACATATCAGTTGTGCCCTTCGGGTACTCAGTCACACAAGCAGCATCTTGTAAATTTAGCACTCTACGAATGCTTTCAGGTGTAACCGCTACTTGTTTTTGGTTAACCAATGACCTAACAGAGATTTGGCCGGTAGGCACATCAGTGTGAATGTAGGCATTGGACCAAAACTGACTGAGTAACTCTGGGTAGATGGTCGGGTTTAAGAGCAGAGCAGTACTATACTGAGAATCAGCATTAGGTCTATGGCATGATCAAACTTTGTCCAGAAGGCCGATTTCGTGAAGCAGGCGACACAATTATGTCTGGGTTTTAGACTCATGGTTGCCATTTTTTAAAGTATGAAGGTCAGAAGAACGGCCAATGGAACGTTTGAGAAGAAGACAGGTATTTATAGGGTTGGGAGAGGAAAAGGCTGAAAGAAAACTACTGAAGGTTTTGGTGTGGTCATCAGCTGTTTGAAACTACTGATGACGTGGTATTAACCTTCAGAGGTTAAAACGACTGACAGTGGTGGTGTTGTCATCAGTTGTTATAAAACAACTGAAGACTTGGTTTTGATCATCAGATGTTAAAACAGCTGAAGTCTTGGTGTTAACCATCAGTATTTATGAAACTACTGAAGGTCGTGGTTTTGACTTCATATGATGTAAACAATTGAGGACTTGGTGTTTGTCATCAGTAGTTGTGAAACTACTGAAGACAGTGGTTTTGCCATCAGTTGTGTAAACAACTGAAGACTTGGTATTAGTTATCAGTAGTTGTGAAACTACTGAAGACTGTGGTCTTGCTTCAGTTGTTTAGAAATAGCAGTTGTAGAAACAACTGAAGAGAAATTACTCATCAGCTGTTTTCGTCAATTCTTAGCTTTTCAGCTGTTTCATACTGTCCTCAACACTTATCAAACTTTTATCTGCTTTTCAGTGTTTCATAGGACGTCAGTACTTATCTGTTTTTACTGATTTCCGTAGTTGTAACTACATCAGTAGTTGTAACTACATCATTAGTTTTAGACAGATAAAGTACTTCAGTACTTTTTGAGGCATTTACCTTCAGTAGTTATAAAAACTACTGAGGATAAAAGACTCATCAGTACTTATATGTGACATGGTTACCAATGATCATCAGTACTTATTACTGAGATCATCAGTATTTCACTTATTCTAGCTGCAGCATACCAAGCCTTAACACCAGGTTGTGGAAAGTTGAACTATCCAAAGGCTTAGTAAAAATGTCTGCAAGCTCATCAGCACTAGGCACAAACTTAGGATCAATGACCCTTTTCAAAACAATCCCTATAAAATGGTGTCTGATCTCTATATGTTTGGTCCTAGAGTGCTGGACTGGATTTTTGACAATGCAAAGAGCTAAAGCACTATCCATTAACAATGGAGTCTTAGTCTCTGTAATGCCATAATCCAATAATTGGTTCTGAAGCCAGAGTACCTGAGATGTACAACTTGCAGCAGCAATGTACTCTGCTTCAGCAGTGGATGTAGCAACATATGTTTGTTTCTTACTCTGCCAAGAAATCAAACAGTTGCCTAGGAATTGACATCCACCAGAAGTTGACTTTCTGGTTAACTTACACCCTGCATAGTCACTATCAGAAAAATCAACTAATTTGCAAGAGTGTCCAGTGGAATACCAAAGACCTAGAGATTGTGTACCTTGCAGATATCTAAAGATCCTCTTGACTGCAATCAAATGAGACTCTTTAGGAGCAGCAGCTGAAATCTAGCACAAACACAAGTTGCAAACATAATATCTGGTCTAGAAGCTGTTAAGTACATCAAGGACCCAATCATACATCTGTAAAGTGTTTCATCAACAGCTTTACCTTCTGATCTACATCCATTGTGTGGTGTTGCACATGGGAGTAGAACAGGCTTACAGTTTTGTAAATCAAACTTATTCAAAAGATTTTTTGTATATTTTGACTGATGAATGAAGGTTCCATCAGCCTTTTGTTTGATTTGCAAGCCTAGAAAGAACTGTAATTCTCCCATTGCACTCATTTCAAACTTTTGTTTCATTAAACTTGTAAAATCATCACACAACTGGGGATCAGAGGATGCAAAATTATATCATCAACATAAATTTGAACAAGTAGCTTATGCTGATCCACTTTCTTAATAAACAAAAGTTTTATCTATGGAGCCTCTAGTGAAATTATTTTGAAGAAGAAAATTTGAAAGTGTTTCATACCAGGCTCTAGGAGCTTGCTTCAACCCATAAAGAGCCTTATCAAGTTTATACACCTAATTAGGATTTTTATTGTCCTCAAAACCTGGTGGTTGACACACATAAACCTCTTCTTTTATTTTTCCATATAAAAAAGCACTTTTGACATCCATTTGAAAAACTTTAAGATTATGGAATGCAGCATAGGCTAAGAACAATCTAATTGCCTCCAGTTTGGCTACAGGAGCAAAGGTTTCATCACAATCAATACCTTCTTCTTGTGAAAACCCCTGTACAACCAGACTAGCCTTGTTCTTGACAATAAGCCATTTACATCAGTTTTATTCCTAAACACCCACTTAGTGCCTATTGCACACTTACCTGGGGGTAGAGGAACCAGTTCCCATACTTGCTGCTTTTTGAACTGAAGTAGCTCAAGCTGCATGGCTTCAACCCATCCATTGTCTCTTAAAGCAACATGATAGTTCTTTGGCTCTAGCTGACTGATGAAGAGAGCATAGAAGCAGAAGTTGGACAATTGACTTCTGGTTGAGACACCAGCATTGATATCACCAATGATTTGAGACATGGGGTGATTCTTCAGCTCTTGGTACACTATAAGATCAGTGCAAGTGTTTGTAGCAGGTTCAGCAGCAACAGATGTTGATCCAGACTCTTGAAACCAAGTATGAGATGGCAATTCAAATGATGTAAAGGAGTCAAAATCTCATCAGCATTTGTTGTGGATGGAGCTTGCTGAAGCTACAGGAACATCAAGTTTAGTGGACTCAGGCAGTTGATCACTAAACTTGAAAAGGTGAGTACTAATATCATCATCTTCAGTACCACCAGGTGGAAGACTTGCTGCAGAAGATGATTTATTCACATGATCTGCAACAGCTGGAGGTTGATAAGGAACATATTGCAGTATATCCAGATCAAACAACTCCACAGGGTTTTGTGGAATTTTATCCTTAGGAGATTCATTGAACTTCACATGCAAGGTTTCTTCAACTATCTTTGTTCTGCAGTTGAAGACTCTGTAAGCCTTGCATGTGGATGAATATCCTACAAAATACCCTGCATCCACCTTAGGATCAAATTTGTGGAGTTGATCCTTGTGTTGAGAATGAAACAAGGACACCCAAAGGCTTTGAAGAATGAAATTAGAGGAGCCAAATGATGTAGAACTTCATATGGAGTCTTCATCAACCTCTGATTTACTAGAACTCTATTCTGCACATAGCAAGCTGTGTTGACAGCTTCAGCCCAAAAGGTCAATGGCAAACCAGAGTCAGCCAACATGGACCTTGCAGCTTCAATTAGGGTCCTGTTCTTTCTCTCCACTACTCCATTTTGTTCTGGAGTCCTTGGGATGCTAAACTGCCTCTTGATTCCCTTTGAGAGATAAAAATCATCAAGTGTATGGTTTCTGAATTCTGTTCCATTCACTCCTTATACACTTGACTGATAGGGAATACTGCTTCTCAACATACAACACAAAGTTTATAATCGTCTGAGCAACCTCATCCTTTGAATGCAAGAAGAAAGTCCATACAAATCTGGAGTAATCATCCACAATTACCAGACAGTATTTCTTCTTTGCCATGCTCATCACTCTCACAGGACCAAATAGATCCATGTGCAGTAACTGCAAGCAGTAGTGGACTTAGGTCTTCAATAGGAGGGAATGAGACTTGTGCTGTTTTCCTTTCAAACAAGCAGTGCAGGTTTCATCACAGTGGAACTCCTTTATTGGTAGACCTCTCACTAAACTATTGTGGATCAGCTGATTCATGTTTTTGAGATTTACATGACCCAGCCTTCTGTGCCACAGTTTAGATTCCTGAGGAGAGGCTTTGGAGAACAGACAAGGATGACCCTTCAAATCAATCTTCTTTGACAAATCCAGGGCATATACTCTTCCAATCCTGTTGGCCTTCAGGAGAGTATGTTCATCCAATACCTTGTCAATCAGCCTCAGAACTGTGGAAGACAAAATCCTGCAGTTCTGGCTTGTGAAAATGCAACATGCCCTTTATCACACATCTGACTGACACTCAGTAGATTATACTTGAGATTCTCCACATGGTTAACATCATCAAATCTGATTTCTCCATTAGACACATATCCTTTCCCGATGATGTACCCTTAGCATCATTTCCAAATGAAACAAATCCCTTCTTTCCTTGAGAGTAGTCATTAAGAAGAGAACTGCCCCTGTCATATGCATAGATCCTCCACTGTCTACATACCAGATGCTTCTTTGGCATGCTGAAGAACCCTGCATTCATCACAAGAACTAGTTAGGTTTTGAGACCCAAACCTTTTTGGTTTTGGGTCTGTTTTCATCAACAGATTTAACCATAACTTGTTTCTCATGATTAACAGCTGATGAAGGTGGAGATGGTGCTGAAATGGATTCCTTGGATTTGGGCTTGGAATACTTTTTAGTGGTTTGATCACAGGTGCATCTAGTTGGTTAACTCTCCCCAACAAATGCTGAACCATCATAACAAGTTGTGTCTGATTTGTAGCTAAAGCTTTCAGCTCTTGTGACACATCAGTACTTGTTTTTTATGAGTTCTTGTGCCCCCCATTTCCTCCTTGAAATTCACAGACTTAGTCTGATTTTTATCATGAGGAACACTATCAGCTGTTTTATGATAAACCCTATCCTTCTTTTTGGATTTGGGTGAAGCCTTGGGTTTATCAACATGGGATGACTGTGGTATAAACTTGGTCTCAAACTCATTTTTCATTTGATCCATCTGCATTTTAATGAGCTTATCTCTGTTGAGTTTGGAACCCTTTTTGTACCAACATTCATCAGAAAGATGATTGAACTTACCACATTGTCACATGGCTTATTCTTCATCTTGGATTGATCAACTGCTGAAGTGGAAACTACTAAAGGTGTGATCTTTAGTACTTTCCTCCTTTCAGTACTTGTGTTAAGTAGAGAAGGATCTGTAACAACTGAAGACTTGTTCTTCAGCTGTTCTTTATCCGTCCTGAAAGACCGTATGATAGATAGATTACTCAGCAGTTGTTAATCCTTTTATTTCAGTTGATTTGAAATACTTTTCAGATGTGGTGACTTGCCCTTCAGTACTTGAGGTACTTTGAGGAACAACATTTGAAGTACTCAGCTTCATGTGCTTATCAGTAGTTAACCCATCAGGTAGTTGATTTGCTGAGGTATCAACACTGATTTTTTATCTTCTGATTTTGAGGATGATACGCATGATGATATGGTTTGGAAGTTACTTTCACCTTCAGGCTTTACTATTGATTTTGGAGTAAAATCTGTAGGTGTGCAATGTGATTGTAACCTATTCCAAACTTCACATTCGAAGTTGTTTGCTTGCTGAGAAGCATTTCAAATCCCTTGCAGGATGATACCCAGCAGTCACACTCAACTTGGGTAGCTGCAAGTGTTTCTTTGAGATCTCTGTGGTTCTCAAGAATGACCTCAACTTAGCCTTTTCATCATTTAATTGGCATTTAAGCTTATAAATCTCATCATCTTTATCTTTAAGGACAGACTCATACTCAGCTTTTCTTTTGGAAAGGGTTTGCTCAAGCTCAAGATTTTGATTTATTAAAGCTACATTTGCCTCTCTAATAGAGATAAATGCAGCTATGCAAGATTCAGAACATAGCTTGGCCTTAGCCTCAGAGGATACCTGGGTTACCTGTGATGAAGATGCATTGGAGCATGAACCCTCAGTAGACTCCAGGGCCATGAGAGAAAGATTCCCAAAAGGATGTTCACCACCATGTTGACCATCACTAGCAAATAATTGCTCATTACCAGAAAGATCATCTGGTAAACTGCTCCAGTCAACAGCACCAGGGGTGAAGAAGCTGTGATGAGGTTGTGATTGAGATGGTTGAGATGGTTGAGGCTCAGGTAAGGCTTGAGGTTGTTGTGCAATAGGAACTTGAACTTGATTTGGTTGTGGCATGTAATAGCAGGGATATGGATATGGCATTGGACCCTGAGGGACAAAATATGCAGGAGATAGAGGTTGTGAGTGATGACCAGAACTAGCAGGATGTTGCCCTCTGTTTTGTGAACTATTGCTTGGAAAAGTCACAAAGGGTGCAGAGGAGTTAGATCCAGTTGATCTACACTCTCTTGCAAAGTGCCCAAGCCTGTGGCATTTGTGACACCTCAACTTACTCTTGTCAAAACCAACTTTGGTTTTGCCAGAGAGTCCTGGAAATTTCCTACCAGTTCTCTTGTAGAACTTTTGACATCTGATATTAATCAAGGCCATTTGGCTCGGAATATCCATCTCTTCTAAGTCATCATCAGCAATACCTTTCAAATCATCCATAATGAAGCACAAATTGTCACTATTACAGCCTGACTGACTATCAATACTAACAAATGCATGATGAGAACTGTTTGAAGAGAAATCTATATGCTCATCATAATGGCTTTCTGATGCAGCATATTCTGACTCATGACCACCAAGGTAGTGTTCCCTGGTACAAAGTCATCAGTGAGCTTTCCTGATGATGCCAGTTTTCTTTTCTGCTCTATCTCTCTTTCAAATGTAAGCAGTTTCCATGGAGTTGGGTGAGAGATAGGCTATCCAGATTTGCACCGGAGCGTAAGACAATGGTATATGTGTCCCATCTCTCAGGCAGTGATCTGAGGAATCTGTTGTTCATCTGGCTATTAGTGTATTCATGTTTGACCATTTTCAGCTCAGAGATCAAACAGAAAAACACTCAAACTGTTGAGTCAGTGTCTCACCCTTCCTATGAGAGAATGTCTCATATTGTTGGGCTAGGATTTCTCTGTTGTTTGCTAAGACCTCATCTGTTCCACCAAATTGTTCTTTCAATGCATTCCAGAGGTCATGAGCAGTTTCATGATGCATAAGCCCAGAATAGATTTTATTCGGCAGTGCCATGGCCAGAATTCCATGGCTTTAGCATCAATCTCAAACAATTTTCGATCCTCATCTGAGTATTGTTCCTTCTTCTTCGGAACCATTTGGTTGGTTTCCGGATTGTTCACCATAGGCTTGTGTGGACCATGTACCACAGATGTCCAACAACCTGAACTGTTAACAGACAGGTGATGGAGCATTCTTCGTTGCCATATGTTATACTCAGTCCTAACCAGCATCGGAGGCTTGGTTGAGGAGCCAGTATTGTGAGGGTCATTAGAAGGAGTAGTCATTCTTAGATTCAATCAAATTCAATTAGTTTTAACCGATTTAGCGCAAAACACAACAAACTCAATACGAACCAAGAGAAATCTCAAAGCAAATAACCGAAAGCAGCAGAAATTCAATCTCTATAACCAATTCTTGCAATATACTAATTCAATCAAACTTATATCGAAATAGCAGTTTCAATGATCAATTTTAGATCGATCAATGATTAACCTGCTCTGATACCATTTGTTAGGATCAGTGTAAGTTTGATTAATTAGAGTAGATTGCAGCGGAATTCGAACAATGAATTAGACAATTTAGCAAGAACTCAATTGAATTCAATGGAATAGTACACGGTTATAGAAGAGAGAGAATTCTGCAAAAGGAATATTTCATTCAAATGCTTTCGTGGTGGCTGAAAGTCACACGTTACAATTAGGTCAACATTCCTTATATAAGGAATGTGACGTCTGCTGATGTCACTTGATAGTGACATCTAACAGAATTATACAAACAACTGAAACTATGCAAACTACTAAGAATGTTCTCAACAACTGATCACATCTCAGAGAATGCTAAGTACAAGAACATAAAACTACTGAACTAAAACTACTGAAACTATAAACTACTGAAAGGTAAATTACAAGTACTGAAAAGGAAAACCATCACAACTACTGAAGTTAATAACTTCAGCTGTTGTGACAACTACTGATCACTCTAGTCTTCTGTCTTTGTCTTCAGACTTTTATTTCAGATGTTGTCTTCAGCTGATAGCTTCAGACTTTGTCTTTGGTATTTCACTTTCAGACTTTGTCTTCAGTACTTTACTTTCAGACTTTGTCTTCAGTACTTTACTTTCAGACTTTGTCTTCAGTAGAAATCTTCAGATCTTGTCTTCAGACTTTGTAATCAGCTGATGTCTTCAGCTGTTGTGATCTTCTTCGGCAGTTGTAATGTCTGTGGGACTAAGAGGTTTTTCTGATCAGGCTCATTGGTTCTTTTGGTCCAACAGGAACTAGAGTACATTTGAGCAAGTGCATAAAACATTTCTTTGGCTGACTTGCAATGCTCAAACCCCACCATGATGGAGTTGGGTATTGCAGTCATAAGAATAGTCATTGCATTG
The DNA here is from genome assembly GCA_025506515.1 of Flaveria trinervia. Lineage (NCBI taxonomy): Eukaryota > Viridiplantae > Streptophyta > Magnoliopsida > Asterales > Asteraceae > Flaveria > Flaveria trinervia. The sequence continues at coordinate 21,731,226 of CM046451.1, forward strand.
CTATCAATGTCCATCTTCTTCTGGTCCTCATCAGAGTAATCTTCAACGGCCTTCTCTATCATAACACCATCTCCACTGGGTACTGCCACCTTGGGTTTATACGGCCCATTGACAACAGAATACCACATCTTGCTGTCTTGATACCTAATGAAGCCTTCCATGCTTCTGCTCCATGACCTGAAGTTTTCATGGGTAATGATGGGAACTTTAGTCATTGTTCCCATCTCTACTTCAGACTTGTTGAGGGCCATTTTGAGTTTCGTGTAAGGAGGAGTGAAAAAACAGGTTGATAGGATGGTAAGATATCATAGTCAAGAGCCTAAGAAGCTCTGATACCAATTGCAGGATTGGTTTTGTCACTTAACACTTGATTTTTCTCTCAAACTCACGTATACTACACTCGGATCAGATGAAGCAGAGTCTCTACTAAGAGTTGATAGTAATATAATAAGTAGAAAAGAACACAAAGATATAATTTTCAAAGTTTTGCATATATTGCTTCTCAACTCAAAGTATTACAAGACTCTTACAAGCATATCACATGATTTACAATGATAAACTATATATAATACTACCTACAGCCGGATATACTTTGATACCAGCTGAAATCCTCTAACTAAAGCAAATACTACAAAGCTATAGTTTAAGGTATCTTAGATAAAGTCTTATCTAAGATATGGTAGTCATGACATGTCCATGACTTACCTTTTGTCACCAACTAAAGTTGGCAACTGTACACACTAATAAAGGTGAACAATGGAATAAAGTATGGTCAACTACATGGCTATTGAGAAAACACCATGCAGTATCTCAGAGGTCTGTAGCAGAGTATCAAAGACCATACTTATGTTCACTGGTTCATAGTAGTGTCATCCGAAGGTTAAATGGCTTCGGAAGAACAAGTTCTTCCGATGCCACTTATACTTCAGAAGACGTACTTCTTCCTAGGCTTGATGGACTTCTTCTATTCTTCATACTTTGGAAGTTCACTTCTGAACTTTTTTCTAAGACTTGATCTTCGGAAGTGAACACTTTGTCTTCGGAAGTAGAGTTTGTCTTCAGAAATTGAACTTTCACTTTGTCTTTGGAAGAAATCTATTTCCTTCGAAAGTTCCATACTTGGCTTCAAAAGTCTTTTATTAGATAGACCAATATTCTAATTGATTTGGTTTTGGTTGCACCAGTCTTCATCTTGATCCAATAATAATTATATGATAATAATTAATATGTATGGTTTAAAAAAGAAAAGAATCAATGAATTAAAATTTATACAATAATTAAAAAAAACCAAACAATGAATGAGGTAGTAATGAATTCAAATGTAGGATTTAGTAATTTAAAATTTTGATTAGTCATCTCAAAACATGTGTAGATACATGTTGTTCCTAGTTTATGTGCTTAAATGTAAAAGTCTTCATGTCTTACATATGTGTAATATGACGAAGTAATGAAATATGATATATGATTTGATGTTTATTTATATTTAATTCATATGTATGAACTTCTTATATAGGTTTGAGGTTGTTGTACACAATTCTAAGTCAATAATGATAGAGTAATGTGTTCAACCTAGTCGGATGAGTATTCATGCTAATGGCCCATACTTATGGACCATACACATGAATATATCATGCTTATGGACCAGTCACATGACTGAACCAGGAGACTGGATCAGTCGTATGATTGAGACATAAGATTGACTCAGACGCACAACTGAACCTTCAGTCGTGCGTATGACTCAATCGCATGATTCAGTTGCACGACTGAACCATGCTAATGGTTCAGCCGTACGAATATAAATCCCTAACCTATAAATACCACCTAATTTGTGGAAAACAAAAACACTTTGAGAGATACTTCAAATACACATAAACCCTAGCCGTCCAGAGCGTCCCAACCAGCCTGTCCAAGTTCATAGTTCGTTCCTGATCGATTCCTACTCGTTCTTAACGTTTAGTTTAATCAAATGATAGTTTATTAGAACACAATGATCGTCCCAAACAACATGTCCAAGAGCTTAGAGCAACAAGTTCAGAATCTACAGCCACCAAAGGGTCTAACTCTACTTTGATGGTTGATTCGACTGATTCCTCACAGGTAAGTTCTGCAGAACAATTATTTGAAAAACATGCTTATTCTGAATGTGAAAAATTTAGGGAAAGCATTGATTTGAAATTTGCTAGTTTATTAGAACACAATGATAACTTAGTAAATGATTTACAACTCTGCACTAAAGCTAATCGTATATTAAAACAAAATGAGTGCACTTTCAAGGAAAAGATATAACTTTTAGGGAAACAACTAAGGGAAACCGAGGTTGTTGCTCTAAATCAATCAAATGATATAAAGTTTTATTTAAATTCTTTAGAAGAAATCAAAAAGGAAAAAGTAGTTTTAGAAGTCGACTTTAATTCTTTAAAACAAAAACTACATAGTTGGGCTAGTTCTTCTCACATAGTTCAAAACTTAGTGAAAGAACAAAATAATTGTAACACCCAAAAATTTTCTTTGAAGCCGACCAAAGGAAGAAGAGAAATAAGTCCAAAGTCGAGGAACCAAACTTGCCAAAATGGGAAAGACCTTGAATGAGTGGGGGTATAAAAGGGGGAAGGTAGCCCACACCCTCCCTCACACTCACCATTTTCGGATTTGAGAGAAAAAGGGGGAGAAAAAGTGGTCTCAAGCTTGGTTCGTGTGGATTCGAGCATGGAAATCGAAGTGTAGCGGGTCAAACCGAAGCTCTACTCGACGAGGTTGTCAAGGTGAGTTCTAGGACCCCTCTTTTACACACATTTTGAATGATTTTAGGGTTGGAACACATCAAAAACCCATTTTTGAAAAGTTAGGTGTTGAACCCGTATGTATGCGTGTATATATGTGTTTGATGTGGGTGTGACTTGATTTCGGGCTTGGTTGTGCTTGAATGGTGTCGTGGTATGCTTTCCTAAGGTTTAGGATGGTTGATTTGGGCCTAGAAGAGGTTTGGAAGGGTTTGGAGGCCAAAAATAGCAGCTACAGTTCGAGATGAACTACATTCTGCAGCAGCTAGGGATGAACTGCATTCTGCACGCATGCGTGCCTGCATGCACGCGTGCGTCCATGCAGGCACTGCTTGCACGCGTGCGTTCATATATATATCTGATGGATAAAATGAACCACTCATGGCAACAAACATCACAACCACGCTATCATCTCCTCCCCTTCTATCTTACTTCCCACTCAAAACTCACACCAATTTCTTTAGATCCATGACAAACATCACAACCGCTTTATCATTTCCTCCCCTTAAAATTTTTACTTTTTAATTTGTTAATAAGGGTATTTTTGTTGACTCGTACTAAGTAATCAAAATGATATCAAACGTGTTAGTGAGCCAAACTTAATGACCAAATCGAAAACTACAATGTACACAATGGGAAAATAATAAATAAAAATGACAAATTAAGACAAACATAACAACTTTTAAAGTTTCATACCACTATTCATTTCTTGGAGTAAAATAAATTTCCTCTTTGAACCTTTCATTAACTTTTTGTTTCTAATAATATTCATCATACCTAACTAATAATTCTAGCTTTCCCATTCTCTAACATTGTTATTCTATTTCTTTGAGTTGGAAATAAATATCATGTACAAACACAAATTTTCATTTGTGCTTGCAGATTATCACTAAGCTATTATCTATTACTCATATTTACAATACACATTAAACATATCTACTAGAACACATAAAGGATTTTAGGTATGCCATGGTTAGCATTGATGACTTTAACATAAATAAATATACGAGTAGTGTTCGAGTTTATATAATCAACCCACCAACCTGATAGAGTGTATTCATTTAAAAAATTACCACATGTATTATGTTATTTGTTAGATTTGGTAATGCTTTTAATGGATATGGGCATTTTGTTTCCTTAAGGCCAAATGAGAATATAGTGTATACATTGATACAATTTAGAAGTTGTCAAGTGCATATTAGGTCAAAGCTATTATAATTTGTAGTTAAAAGAGACCTTGGTAGTTCAAAAAGGTTAAACTGTAACACCCGGTTATTTCCTTTTAAGCCAAAGAAAGAAGAAAAAGAAAAAAAAGAAATAATGCTCAAGTTGAGGGACTAATCTTGCCAAAAGAAGAAAAATGTTGGATGAATGGGTAAAAGGGAATGACAGCCATTCCCCTCTCCCATTCACATTTCATTCGGTTCTAAGGGTGGAGAAAGAGAAGAAGGGCAAAAACAAGGGTTTCTTGAAGAATCAAGTGCAAAAGTCGAAAGCAAGCGAGTTTGTAAGAGGCTATACCCAAAGAGGTTGTCAAGGTGAGTTCTAGGACCCCTCTTTTACACACTTTTGAATGATTTTGGGGCTGGAACACATCTGAAATCCGTTTTTTAAATGTTGGGTGTTGAACTCGTATGTATGCATATGTGTATGTGTTTGATTCGGGTGGGGCTTGATTAAGGGCTTGGTTGTGCTTGAATGGTGTTGTGGTATGATTTCCTAAGGTTTAGGATGGTTGATTTGAGCTTAGAAGAGGTTTGGGAGGGCTTGGAGGCCGAAAACGGCAGATTGGGTTCGGGATGAAGTGCATTCTGCATCAACTAGGGCTAAGCGACCGAATGGAGGCCATACGCATGAAAGAAGTGCGATTGAGGTTCATTCGCATGTGAATAGTGTGATTGAGACTCATACGCATGAGGGCTATGCAACTGAAAGAAATGCGGATAAGGGCCATGCGACTGAAGGAAATGCGGATGAGGGCCATGCGACTGAAGGAAATGCGGATGAAGGTTATGCGACTGGAGATCATGCGATTGAGGTTCATTCGCATGCAAGGAGTGCGACTTAGGGTCATTTGTATGAAGGTCATGCGATGAAGTCCATATGCCTGAATACCATGCGACTGAGGTCCATGCGCATGAGAATCATCCGACTGAAGGTCCATTCGCCTAAGTGTTCTCATACGTATGGAAGACAATGCGACTGAATAGGGTCCATACGCCTGAATGATCGCAGTTTATTTTTTGGCTTTCGGGGAACGTGCAGATGTAGGTTTTGACCATTGGGGTTATTGATGATGTGATGCGCGTGATTGACGTGATGTATGACATTGTATGAGTATGCGTGATGTATGTGCGATGTTGCCTTGTGTGATGATGTTGTATGTTGTTATGTTCCTTGCTTTGTATGATTATTTTCCCTTGGCTTTGCGTGGTATGCGAATGAATGTAATTAAAGTATTATGTAACTTAAAGTGGAAGATAAGGAAAAGAGGAACACGATGAATGAATGCATGAATGAATGAATGAATGAATGAGAGTAAGAATGGCTTGCAAGTAAAAGAAAGGAGGTTCATAACTTATTGAGAGTTGTTAGCTCAACTATGTGTGTATTTACAGCGTGCGATCTTGGCTAACTCATAAGGGACCATAGACACAGTAAGAGTTCAGTCTTGGTGACTGCTCCGATATGTGCGATATGGTATTCACTATGTGCTATGTAGCGTGTGATTTTGGCTAACTCATGTGGGTTCATACACACAGAAAGGGGTTCAGTTTTAGTAATTGCTCCGATACATGCGATGTGGTATTCACTGTGTGTTATGTAGCGTGCGATTATGGCTAACCCATGAGACAACATGCGATATGTGTGATTTGGTGCGATTTGTGTGATATGTACGATTGGTACGATTTGTGTGATATGTACGATTGGTATGAAGATATGAAAGTGCGAAATGTGCGAAGCGTGCGATATGTGTGAAATGAACAAACGTAAGAAAAGATGTTATGAACGAATGAAGCGAATGAAGCGAATGATAATGTAACGTGCAATGATTAATGAATGAAAGAATGTGACGAACGTAATGGAAGATAATAGTTATATAATCTGTACGTATGTTTGTTGTGTGATCGCGTACGAAATTAACGGACGGTTTTAATGAAAGAAAAGTATGTTTTATTTAAAACTAGAACTCACTCAGCAACGCTGACTTTTATGTGTTTCCGGTTGGCAGGTAATGTTGTTGAGGATGGCACGAGGCGGCTACTCAGCTCTTTTGAAGGGCATCTATTTTTATAATGCTTTTGTGATGAAATGCAACATGTATTTTGTAATTCGATAACAATGTATTATTTTACAAAAGCCTTTATAATGAAATGGAATGTTTGTTTAAATGTTTCTGTTGCAACGTTTTATTGTAAGATGCTGCAATGTTTTATAAATGTTAAATGTAAAGTTATATGTTTTATGTGCAACAATTTACCAGCTGTAAACGTCCTGGGAACGGGGCCTTACAAGTTGGTATCAGAGCCAAAGTTTAAGTGAAACGGGTAAATGTTCAAAATAAACCTTGACTTAAACTTAGAATGGGACGGAAAGGGAAGGGATGCTAGTCTGAGTAGCTGCATGCCATTAGATATTTTTGAAATGTAAACCAGTATTACGTGCGCATGTTATGTGGTTTATGTGTTGCTGGTAGATTTAGATACTGATGTAGTCAGGATAGGTAATGCTTGGAGTATGAAGGGTAAAGTAAGTGGCTAATCACAACTGGCCACTGTAATTAGGGACTTACTATACTTGACATAAACTGAGCTGTTTCCTTGAATGACCGTGTTGGTGTTTTAATCTTTCAGTGTGTGTAAGGATGGCGGTGTACGTGGTGCCAAACCACGAGTCACAAGAGGAAGACCTAGAGTTGAAAAGGTGGTTCATGAAGAAACCGAGACCTCTCATCCGGAGGGTGGTGATGAGAGCGCCAATCTGAGAGCCTCGGTAAAGGAGGCTGTTGTTGAAGAAGTCCATCGGGTCATGCAGACGATCCTACCGTCTATGGTGACCAAAGTTATCAGGAAATACGAGAAGGAGAAAGAAAGGAGAGGAACAGGTCCTCGGGAGGCCATGAAGGGCCAGAGACTGAAACGGTTTTCTTTGATGACGAAGAAGAGGAAGAAGAAGAGCCTGCACGGAGGTGGCACGAGGCTGTAACTACGGAGCAATTCAATGATGCAAGCCCCTTACTTTTGATGGTAATGGCACTGCTGCTGCTGCTGCTGCTCATCGATGGGTGAGGGAAATGGAAGCTGTTGTAAATATCAACGAGTGCCGAGAAGAGCAGAAGGTGAAGTTTCTTGCCCACTCTTTCGTAGACGCGGCTTTGTGTTGGTGGGACAATATTGTCCAAGCTTAGGGTAGCAGGGCTATCGGGAGGATGAGGTGGGCAGAGTTAAAGAAGTTGGTGATTGAGGAGTTCTGTCCTTATAGGGAAATGGATAAGATTGAGAGAGAGTTCCTGCAGCTGGAGGCGGGAACCATGACGCATCAGCAGTACAACACCAAATTCAATGAAATGGCACGGATGGTGCCGGATCAGGTGACACCTCTTTCGCGAGAGATCAAGAGGTATATTCAGGGCTTGTCGGCGGATATCCACATGCATATGATCGTTGCCCGACCGAGCACGTTTAGGTCGGCAGTCGATTTGGCAGGAAAGTTGTACGATGAGAGAACTATAGTGGTGGTGGCTGAAGACAACGAGAAAGGTGATGGAGACCAGAACTGGAGTGGGAAGAGGACTGGACGGGGTAATGTCCCAACGAATAATAAGCACGCACGGGGGGATGGCCGTCGTGCGGTCACACCTAGTGCGGGGTCGAATAGATGTGGTAAAAGTAAGATGGAGCATTCAGGAGAATGCAAAAGGGGACCAAATAACTGCTTTAAGTGTGGGAAGCCTGGTCATGTGGCTAGAGAATGTGGGGTTGTGAGGTGTTACAATTGTGGAGAAATTGGCCACATGAGCAAGGATTGTAAAAAGCCAAGGGCGGAAGGTTCGGGAGTGAAGAAGACCGGAGGAGAAGGATAGAGGGCGAACGCAACGCCTACACGATGATGCAGGAGGAGTAGAGGACGGACCCCGATGTTGTGTCAGGTACGTTTCTAGTAAATCAACCTTTAGCCTTTGTGTTATTCGATTCCGGAGCTAGTAAAAGTTTTATTCCTACTGCTTTATGTGCTAAATTGCCTGTTAGTCAGTAAGAATATAGATACACCCCTAGATGTGGTCCTAGGAGTGGATTGTTTCATGGGCTACGAAGCGAACATTGTGTGCCGCAAAAAAGATGATACGGTTGACAGCGCCTGACGGGATCACGGTGACGGTTTAAGGTGGTCGAGTCACGATGATCCCGAAGGTGATTTCGATGGCGGTGGCGGGAAAGTGCATGAGGCGTGGACGTATTGCTTATTTGGCCTATGTAAGGGATGTGGATACACTAGCATCTCAACTGTTAGATGCACTGAAACCCGAGTAAAGATTATTGGTGGCCGGGTATGAAGCGTGATATGGTGGAGTACGTGAGTAAATGCCTTACTTGTTTACAAGTGAAAGCCGAGCACCAAAGGCCATATGGAAAGTATTGAGGTGATCAAGGCTACGAATGAGAAGCTCGAAAGGATCAAAGCCTTTATGAAGGTAGCCGAAGATAGACAAAAGTCGTATGCCGGTAAGAGATGTACACCGACTGAGTTCCAGGTGGGTGATGTTGAAAGTCTTACCTTGGAAAGGTACCATTCGGTTTAGAAAGTGGGGCAAGTTGAGCCCAAGGAACGTAGGGCCTTTCCGAATCATTGCTCGAGTAGGGGAGGTGGCCTATAGATTGGACCTACCTGATGAGTTAAGTGGAATTTACCCGACATTGCATGTATCTTATCTGAGAAAATGTTTAGCGGACGAGGATATGATTGTACCACTGGAAGATATCGAGGTAGACGAACGACTCAATGATGTAGAGCAACCAGTGACAATCATTGATTGTAAAGAGATGAAGCTAAGGAATAAGTGGTTCCACTTATACGCGTATAGTGGAAGCACAGAAAGGGATCTGAGTCTACGTGGGGGATTGAAAAAGAGATGAGATAGTATTGTCCATAATTGTTTAAGGAATAACAGGTTTCGGAGACGAAACCTATATAAGGGGGTGGACTTGTAACGCCCGATTATTTCCCTTAAGCCAAAGAAGAAGGAAAAGAAAGAAAAGAAATAATGCCCAAGTTGAGGGACCAATCTTGCCAAAAGAAGAAAAAGGTTGGATGAGTGGGTAAACGGAATGGCAGCCTTCCCCTCTCCCATTCACATTTCATTCGGTTCTAAGGTGGAGAAAGAGGAGTAGGGCAAAAACAAGGGTTTCTTGAAGAATCAAGTGCAAAAGTCGAAAGCTAACGAGTTATAAGAGGTATACTTGAAGAGGCTGTCAAGGTGAGTTCTAGGACCCCTCTTTTATACACTTTTGAATGATTTTAGGGTTGGAACACATCTGAAACTCATTTAAATGTTGGGTGTTGAACCCGTATGTATGCGTGTGTGTATGTGTTTGATTCGGGGGGGCTTGATTTCGGGCTTGCTTGTGCTTGAATGGTGTTGTGGTATGCTTTCCTAAGGTTTAGGATGGTTGATTTGAGCTTAGAAGAGGTTTGGGAGGGCTTGGAGGCCGAAAATGGTAGTTTGGGTTCGGGATGAACTGCATTCCGCATCAGCTAGGGCTAGGCGACCGAATGGAGGCCATACGCACGAAAAGAGTGTGACTGAGGTTCATTCGCATGTGAATAGTGTGACTGAGACTCATACACATGAGGCTATGCAACTGAAGGAATTGCGGATTAGGGCCATACGACTGAAAGAAATGCGGATGAGGGCCATGCGACTAAAGGAAATGCAGATGAAGGTCATGCGACTGGAGATCATGCGACTGAGGTTCATTCGCATGCAAGGAGTACGACTGAGGGTCATTCGCATGAAGGTCATGCGACTGAGGTCCATACGCCGGATACCATACGACTGAGGTTCATGCGCATGAGAATCATGCAAGTGGAGGCTATGCAACTGAAGGTCCATTCGCCTAAGTGTTCACATACATATGGAAGACTATGCGACTGAATAGGTTCCATACGCCTGAATGATCTTAGTTTATTATCCGGCTTTCGGGGAACGTGCAGATGTAGGTTTTGACCTTTGGGGTTATTGATGATGTGATGCGTGTGATGATGGATGTATGACGTTGTATGATTATGTGTAATGTATGTTATGTATGTGTGATGTTGCCTTATGTTATGATGTTGTATGTTATTATGTTCCTTGCTTTGTATGATTATTTTCCCTTGGCTTTGCATGGTATGCGAATGAATGTAATGAAAGTATTATGTAACGTAAGTGGAAGATAATGAAAAGAGAAACACTATGAATGAATGCATGCATGAATGAATGAATGAATGAGAGTAATAATGGCTTGCAAGTAAAAGAAAGGAGGTTCACAACTTATTGAGTTGTTAGTTAGCTCAACTGTGTGTGTATTTACAGCGTGCGATCTTGGTTAACTCATAAGGGACCATAGACACAGTAAGAGTTCAGTCTTGGTGACTGCTCCGATACGTGCGATGTGGTATTCACCGTGTGCTATGTAGTGTGAGATTTTGGCTAACTCATGTGGGTTCATACACACAGTAGGGAGTTCAGTTTTGGTAATTGCCCCGATACGTGCGATGTGGTATTCACTGTTTGTTATGTAGCGTGCAATTTTGGCTAACCCATGAGATAGCGTGAGATTTTGGCTAAACCCCTAAGAGTTCACACACACAGGGGGAGTATGTCTTAGTGACCACTCCATTGGTGCGATTTGTGTGATATATATGATGGGTACGAAGATATGAAAGTGCGAAATGTGCGAAGCGTGCGATATGTGTGAAATGAACGAACGTAAAAAAAGATGTTATGAATGAATGAAGCGAATGATAATGTAACGTGCGATGATTAATGAATGAAAGAATGTGACGAACGTAATGGAAGATAATAATTATATTATCTGTACGTATGTATGTTGTGTGATCGCGTACGGAAATAACGGACGGTTTTAATGAAAGAATAGTATGTTTTATTTAAAACTAGAACTCACTTAGCAACGCTGACTTTTATGTGTTTATAGTTGGCAGGTAATGTTGCTGAAGATGGCATGGGGCAGCTACTCAGCTCTTTTGAGGGCATCCATTTTTATAATGCTTTTGTGATGAAATGCACATGTATTTTGTAATTCGATAACGATGTATTATTTTGCAAAAGCCTTTATAATGAAATGGAATGTTTGTTTAAATGTTTTCGCTGTAACGTTTTTATGTAAGATGCTACAATGTTTTATGAATGTTAAATGTAAAGTTATATGTTTAACATGTAATGATTTACCAGCTGTAAAAGTCCCGGGAACGGAGCCTTACATAAACCCACTAAACAGCAACGGTCTAGAGAACAATACCACGATAGTCAGGTCCAAGGGGAGACAGACCCGATGTGGTCCAAGGGGCAAAGTCCTGGCTAGGGTCAAGATGTGGAAATTGATTTAGAATCAAAAGGTTGTGAAAAACTTTACTTGGAAATAAACCTCGATAGTAAATAAAGTTTAGTAGTAAAAGTTGGTCTTTAGTAGTAATTGAAGGATGGTGGTAACTTTGGTTATTAGTAGTTACTTTGTTTTAGGTAGTAAAAGCTAGAAGATAGTATATAAAGGTTAAGGAGAAAATATTATTTTACAGTAGTAAGTTACTACAGTAATAACTTCATGTCTTAGATTCAAAATTAGCATATTCAAACTTGAAAGAATTGTTAGATTCGTGTTAGGATTAACAATACTTTTCTATTTGATCAGTAGTTAACAAATTCGGAATCTAAATTAACTACTTACTAACACACATAATAACTTTGAGTAAAAATAAATGCTAAGTTGTTCTTTCAAAGTATTCACTTGATTAATGAACACTAAGGACAAAGAATTACATTAGCAAATACACAAGTAGCTTAACAAGCTTACTTCTACAATACAAGTATGAAGGTTTATACTATAAAATCTAAACAATATAAATAAACTATTCTATATTCAGAATGTACAATAAGATAGATAATTAGCACATTAGAGTTACGTGCCTTCAGTACTATGTTGTCTCCAAAAGGCAGAACATAACAATCGTGAGTACAGACTGTCTTGTGTGTCATGGAGTTTAGTGTTGATCAACAGCAGTCGATCAGCCGGACATTAGGTAGTGTTGTTGGTCGTCATTGAAAAATGTTGATCGATAGTTGATTCAACACTTGGAAAAATCGAAAGTTGATAGCCACTATTGAATTCTTGAGTTTTTGGTAGTAGCTTCTTCTCTTACAGATCAACATAAATCTTTCTGATTCTCGACATATGGTACTAACCTGTGTTACCACTAATACAAATGAAGTTACTATTGATGTAAACTTTGTGTGGCAATTACAACAACCAACTAATGATGGTAAATTAGGACGTAATTGCTACATTATGATCACTATGTAAAGAATCGGTTGTCTGATATTTAAGCATTGAAATTTCATGAATTTTGTACTAATTTTATAGAAATTACACATTTGTTTTTTAAACACTTGTTTACCCGATTAAGTGTTTTAAAGTACCACCAAATAATCATAATTTGAAAGTGATGAACACATGAGTCAAAGGATTATCTATGAAATCCAAATCAGAAAACACTACAAGATTCATGCTATACATTTATGTATTTGTAAATAGAACACACACTAAAAAGATAAGTTTGAGAATATAAAATAACAACCATCATACAAGATGTAAACTAGTACAATTTGAAATTGTAAAGGGTGTGCAAATCTATTGAAATGCCCAAGTATTAAACTCTTTTTGTGGGGGATGGTATCAACACACGAATTTTCACTGAGGTTAAACATGATATTTATCTCTTCAAGGTTCTTCCCTATCATCATATCGCCAATTCTTCCACTTACAATATCCAATAGCCTTTTTATCTTTAAATCATTTGCAGCCTGTAAAATGCATTTCAAAAACACTAAGTGTTTAGATCAACAAGCTATAAACTTGTACGGTTATAGCTATCTTAAACTTAGATTATAATTACTTATGGATCGAAGTGGTGGTCAGGGAAAGGCCGGGGCCAATAGGGAATCCGCCCCAGCCTCAGGGCCGAGATTTTTCACACCTAAATGGCAGTCTTCAACAACTACTACACTGATGAAGAGAGTAGGTTGTGACCATTACCTAATAGGTATAGCCATGGTCAAAAGGGTTAGAAAAGTTTATTTTTATCCCTATATATATACTAAGTTAACTAAGAATTTTTACACCACCTTATTTCTCTTACTCTACTCTCTCAAGCACAAATTTTTCTATTTACCAAAAGAATAGAATTATTATCTTTTTACCTAAGCATGAACCTATTTAATCCTCACTACTTCAATTCAAACAATCATATCACCCCAATTTCACACAACTACCCCAATACATGATAGATGCCACTCCCACAAGACAACAAACAACATAAAAAACAAATCAAACTTTTGGAACGATCAGGAAATGGGATAGTTTCTTGATTAAGGTTTGTTTCCATATGAGTGTTTAAAAGAGGTTTAATTGTTTAAAATTTTGTACATTTTACATACAAACATGTATGTTTATGACTTAATATACATAAAAACCATCAAACTAAGTATTTCATATGGGTTTTTAAAATTGGTAACTGTTTACCTATATGTGTAGATTATATATATAAACAAAATTTTCTTATATTTTGAAATTTAGGATAGACATAAAAAAATTACATCTCTATCATTTTTTTATTTTAAAAGATTTTAAAACCGAAAAAATAAACGTTTATTAATATTTTGTATGCCATGATCACCCAGCTACTCTAACGTTGTATTCGAGTTTACTTAATGAGAGAAAATAATTTTCTCTTTTTTTCCTTTCCTTTCTTTTCTTTTTTTTTCATTTTCTTTTTTTTTTTACTTTTCTCTCTATTTTTTTTCAATTTGGAAGATTGATTTTAGTGTTTATTTCTTTCTTTTAAAAACAAAATCTATAACACAATAAAATTTTTTTCTTCAATTACCATTTTTTTTCTTCCAATACCTATTTTTTCCTTATGTGATTCACGAATAAATCTGTTTGTTAAACCGAAAGAAGATGAAAAATAAGTAAGTAAAACAAACCAGCACAAGTTTGAAGAGCATCTCATAACGAACATCACGAACTGCATATCAAAAGCTCTCATCTCCTCCCTGCAGTAATATTATTTCCAGCACCATCATAATACACATGTTTCTCACAGTACTCCACCACTTCGACATGATCTCACCGCTGATATTTGGAAACGAGAGCACAATCTCATCCGAAAAACCTCGGTCCACGATCATCCGCCTAATCGTCTCCGATTGCTCGCTACTTGTAACTCCACCTCGAATTTCTCTCCGCCGGAGGCCGTTAAAACCACGGTGTTTGTGGATGGTGTGGTGGTGATTGGGCGTGAAGAAAGTGTTGATATGGTGATTGAGATTGAAAGTAAGAGGAGAGGGTGAAGATGGAGGATGTTAAGAGGCATGTTGGAGTCGAAGATGATGATTGATGCATTAATGAAGGAGAAAAGATGAATAATGCAGGTATGTGATTAACTGATGTCTGATTATGAATTGTTAATTATGCGCTTACTTTGACTTTTATTCGTCGAGACTTTGACTTTAGTGACTTAACTGATTGAAGTGTTCATGGTCAAGGATAGTGATTATTGGTTTGAATTAGTAGATATTGGCTTTTGCGTAATTAAAAGAGATTTTTAATGGGGATTGCAATATTAAACACAACTCGAATGCTATGCAAAACATTATATGAGAATTATCAGTTTTTGAGTTTGGCATATTTAGGGGACAACCATAGGTTGAGTACTAACTGGTTCAGTCGGTCAGCCCGTTTAATATTCAGCGACAATGGCTAACCCGGTTGCAAGAGACTGACCGAGACCCTCAAATTCTCTTCGCTGACAAAACCCTCCATCCTCTCCTCTTCACTGACCAAAACCCTTTGTTGATGTCGTTCTCTGCCACCGTCGTCACCTACCCCCACCGCTGCCAGCGATGCCATATTGCTTCCACCATCGTCGGTTCTGTAACTTCAGAGAGAAAAAGGATGTAAAGGAGGAGGTGGAGGGGGAGGAGGTGGTGGTTGTGGCTCCATCTTGTTTCCATAGTCGTCGGTAGATTAGATAGAGATGTCAAGGAGGCGAGGGGGAGATGGTGGCGGCGGTGGTGGTGGTCATTTTCTAGTGAAGCCATTTGAGTGGTGATTGTGTGTAGTATACACATCATTTTCGTGATTTATAGGGGAAAATAGTACAAAGGTATTACTTCGGGACAATACGGTTATTTTTATTATTCTGCAGAGTCCAGTCAATGTTGAATCAAACAGTCAAGTTTCAGTCAAATACAAACTTAATCAGAACAAATTGAGTCAGTTTCTGACTTAGTCAGATCTTACAAAGTTCGCGATAATCAAATAATCCCTAGTTTGTTAGATAACTAGTTAGGTGTTTGACTGATTATCTACTTATATAGTGTCACGTTTGCATTGTCATATGTCGTTGCATCATTCAATCTACTATTAACTCATAATAATTACAATGAATATTATATATATGATCATTTATTACATTTAATTATTTGATCATCTTTCTAAAAGTTATAATAAATTACTAGTAATGTTAAAAATAATAATAATTAAGTTATTAATTTAAATATTACCATTAACAATTTTTTATTAAAATAAAATTTTCTATCATATTTTATGAAATGACATTTTTTAATCAATTTTAAAATTAAAAACATTATTTATATTTTGGTAATGTTTATTTTTAACAATCTTTCATTGATATTACTTTTACCGATCCTTTATAACCTTCAATACTATTACACAACACAAAGAAGTAGTTACATTTTTATGAAAATTAGTTTTTTATTTTGATTTGTCATTGTCTTATTACGAATCTTTATCACATAGTTTTGTAAATTTTATCAAATTAATTTGTTCATAACTTGCTATTTTTTATTTTCTGTTCAACCATTCTAGCTGTAATGTCCCAAAATTCGAAACAGGATAACTAATAATAATGGGCTTAGTTGGGGGTTATTTAATATAAAAAGATAGAAATGGATTATGGACCAAATTAATCTTACGGGTTATTTGTTAAACGAGTTTAAGGTCCTGTGAACACTAAGTATATAAATACAAATTAGCCATATTCTTTTTCATTTGCAACTCAAACACTGACTTTCTAGAGAGAGAGAGTGTAGAGAGAGAAAGTGGAGAAAAGTAAAGATTTGGGGCCTTTATGGATCGAAGGATGAAGATCTGCATTTTTGGGCATTAAACAACAAGGAAAGTGCAAGAATCTAGGTAGAGTCACATCCAAACGTCCCTTTTAATCATACCCCGTATTATAGGGTTTTGTGGTTTTGAGAAGAGGCAAAAAATCAACATAAAAGTCAGTTCGTATGCATGAAATCATGTAAAAAGCTTTGATATAAGTTCATGAATGAAAAACTAAGGATTTGGTTGTAAAAAGTTGAAGTTTTGGGTTAAAAATGGCTAGATCGTCATTTTTATGCGTCCAGAGAAACTATGAGTTTGTCCAGAGAAACTGTCAGTTCGTCTAGAGAAACGGTTAGTTCTTCCTGCAAAACTATCAGTTCTTCCTGCAAAACTTTTGATTCATCCACTTGCAGCCATGCATTCCAATGAAAGTTTAGCGAAAATGCCACGCGAAACTAGCACCAAAACTATTTGCGAAACTAGCAGCAAAACTAGTAGAGAAACCGTGTAGAAAATGACCTGTTTGTATATTAACTCATATGCAGACTGTGTATCGTGAGTATACTTTAGGTGAAGTTATTTGTGGAGACCAGGTGAGTTCAAAATCCCCGCTTTTGCAAGTTTTCAATGGTTTTCGGGGCTATTATGCATACCTTCGTGATGTTAAATGATTAACAATATCACCTTTGAGATGTTAGCCACAAGATGTATGATTACTGTAGGAGAAGTAGGATGAATAGTTAAGCTAGTGCTCGATAGGCTAAGTGATACGAATATGCCTACTTATGATACTTTATGAGGTTTACGATAAATTATGATGCCTTAAACTAGTTTCTCTTGTGATGAAAATGAATTTTATGAAAACTTAACTTGAATGCTATATGTTTAATAAATAAAGTATTATGTAAAGAGAAGGAAATATAATATTAATGAAAAGTGAACTTAACGATTGTTACCCGGCCCATGTGATGATGAAAAGTCTTGCAAGCACTATGATAGACTTCACTTATGTGAGTCTAATGTATGATGGATCTATATTCATAAGTGGGCTATGTGCCTGGAGTGTGGATCATCTGTTGAGGTTTAGCTACTATTTTCATGTGTACCGATAGGGGTCGACATTTGTTGTCAATCAACAAGAGCTCTTGCTTTGTGCATCTCATTTGATGAAGTGGAAAGATAACAAAATGAATGATAAGACATGAATATGATTATATGTATGTATGATATGATCACACATTAAATGTAAAGGTTATGAAATGTATGAATAAGTATTCTATTATAAAACTAGAACTCACTCAACATAGCTGAGTTTGTGTGCATAATAGTTGGCAGGTAATGATGTAGCTGAGGAGTGTATGCATGGATGAGATAGCTAGTGGAATGATCCAAGTTTGGCATTCTACATTTTGAGACGATGATTGTAATTATCAAGTTTTTATGATACAACTATAGAACAATGTTTTTGTCATATATTTACAACTATATATGAAAAGTTAAATTCCGCTGCCAAATGTCATGTTTTACACTATGAATGATCAACTGTAAGCATTCCGTAAACGGGCCTTATAAGTTGGTATCAGAGACAAAGTTTAAGAGAACTAGATAAAATTCTTTTAAAACAAAGACTTAAATTGAGAAAGAGACGAAAGGAAAAAGGATTAGTCCTAGTAGCTACATGCCTACAGATAAATGTTTTATGTAAACATTTTTTGTAAATTAATGGAAAATGGAATTATGTGCACTTGTTATGTGGAATATGTGCTTGTGTTATGTGAATTATGTGCTTTTTGTATATTTGGATACTAATGTAGTCAGGATAGGGAATGCTTGGGGAATAAAGAGTAAAGTGAGTGGCTAATCACAACTGGCCATTGTAATTAGGGAATTACTATACTTGACATAATCTATCCTCTTACCTTGAATGGTCGTGTTGGTATTTGAGTCTTATAGGATTAGAGATGGCTGGTGATAGAATTAGAAGGCCATGGGTTTCCTGCTAGACTTTTTGTTATGCCTTAGAAGGATTTGATATAGTCCTAGAGATGGATTGGTTAGCAGCCTATGAGACAAATAATGTGTGTCAAAAGAAGATGATTTTATTAATCGCGCCCGATGGGAGTTTGTTGACTGTTTTGGCAATAGAGTTTGCATGGTACCGAAAGTAAATTTTGATGGTGGTGGTGGAGAAGTTCATGAGACATGGATATGGTGCCTAATCAGCCTATGTTAAGGATGTAGATGCGACATACCACGATTGTCGGACGTACTGGTCATGTGTGATTTCTCAGACGTGTTCCTGGAGGATCTACCAGGTGTGCCAACTGACTGGGAGATTGAGTACCATATCGATCTCATACTTGGTGCCCAACCTGTTGTGAAGGCGTCGTATCATCTAGCTCCCTCTGAGATGAAGAAATTGATGACTCAACTGTAAGAGTTGCTAGATAAGGGGTTCATAAAACCAACTATCTCTCCATTGGGTGCTCCAGTCTTATTTGCAAAGAGAAGGAAGGTAGTATGAAGAGTGCATTGACTACCATGAGTATAACAAGTTGACGGTGAAGAATTGGTATCCATTACCGAGGATTAATGACTTGTTTGATCAGCTCCAGGTGTCAGTTGGTTCTCAAGGATATATCTCCAATTTTGTTACCATCAGCTGAAGGTGAAGGAGCAGGTAATTCCTAAGACAACCTTCCATACGTGTTATGGACACTATGACTTTCCCGTGATGTCTTTTGGTTTAACCAACACGCCAGCTACTTTTATGGACTTGATGAATCAGGTGTGTCAGCCGATGTTGGATAAATTAGTGATTATGTTCATTGATGATATCCTGATTTATTCAAAGAGCTAAGAGGAGCAGGGGGATGTTCATATCGGTAGGTATTGGAGACGCTTAGAAGGGAGAAGCTGTATGCCAAGTTCTCCAAATGTGTGTTCGGGTTGCGAGAGGTTTAGTTTTTGGATCATGTTGTTAATCTTGAAGGGATCATGGTGGACCTGCTCAAGTTGAAGTGGTGATGCAATGGAAGTCCTTAAAGGCACCATTTGAGAACCTTAGTTTCTTTGGTTTGGCGAGTTATTACAGAAGATTCATCCAAGACTACTCCAAGATATCCAAGATAGCTTCTCTATTAACCAAGTTGACTAATAAGGATGTAAAGTTCTATGGGGGTCTAGAGGATGAGAATGCTTTCGAAGAGCTAAAGACGAGATCAAATCAAGCTCCTATCTTGGCGTTGCCTGAAGGGAGCGAAGACTTGATGGTCTATTAGGATGCTTCTTATTCAGAATTGGGTTGTGTGCTTATGCAACATGATAAAGTTATAGACTATGCATCATGATAGTTGAAGGTCCATGAGGCTAACTACCCTACTCATGATTTGGAGTTGGCAGTTGTGGTCTTTGAATTTAAGATTTGGAGGCACTACTTGTACATGACAAAATGCACCATCTTTAATGTTCACAGAATCTTGAAGTAATTCTTCGAGCAAAAGAAATTGAACATGAGGCAAAGGAGATGGTTATAGCTTATCAAGGATCATGGTTGTGAGGTCTATTACCATTCGAGCAAGGCCAACATGGTGGCAGATGCCCTTAGCCGAAAGGAGAGACCCAAGCCAATTTGGGTGAACACTTATCAATTGATTATAACCTCTGATGTGATTAAGCATGTCAAATAATTTTAGGATGAAGCACTAAAAGAAGATCAGATTAACTCCGAAAGGATGAAAGGTCTAGTCATCGAGTTAGGGAAGAACACTCTTGATGTCAGGACTCGATCAGGATGGATATGGATTCCTTGTTATGGGGATCTACGAGGGAAGACCATGGGTTAGGCTCACAAGACTTGATATTCCATTCATCCTAGTGCCACAAAGATGTATTAGGATTTGAAGAAACATTACTGGTGGTCGGGAATGAAGCGAGACGTGGCTAACTATGTAAGCAAGTGCCTGAGTTGTTTGCAATTAAGGCGAGCATTAAAAGCCATACGGAAAGATCCACCCTTGGATATACCCGAGTAGAAATGGGATCATATCACCATGGACTTCATTACTAATTACCGCATACAGCAAGTTGATAGATGCCACATGGGTGATAGCTGATCGTCTAACGAAGAGTGTTGACTTCTTGTTGATCCGTGAGACGTTTATCTAAGAGATTGGTGGATCTATTTATCAAAAAGATTATAACTCGTCATGGTGTATTGGTGTCTATCGTGACTGACCGTGACACTTGGTTTACATCCATGTTTTGAAGAGATTTCATGATCCAATGGGACGAGTTACATATCAGTATGGCTTACCATCCTCAGATAGATGGTCAGTCGGAGAGAACCATTTGGACGCAAGAAGATATGCTTCGGACATGCATCATTGATTTTGGTGGAAGTTAGGACGTACACTTACCGTTAGCCGAGTTGTCATATAACAATAGTTATCATACCAACATTGATATGCCCTCTTATGAGATGCTATACGGTAGAATGTGTAGGACGCCCGTGTGTTAGGGCGATATCAGACAGAAGGAGTTCGGAAGCATTGAGGTTATTGAGGCTATGACCGAAAATTTTGAGAAGATCAGGCCTTTATAAAGGCAACAAAGGATAGACAAAAGGCGTGCCCTGACAAAGGCGTAGACTGATTGAATTCAGGTGGCAGTAAGTGATGTTGAACGTTTCACCTTGGAAATGGGTCATCAGGTTCAGGAAGTGGGGAAAGTTAAACCCAATGTATATCCTTATGAATCATTGCTTGGGTAGAGGAAGTAGCCTACGATTAGAGTTACCTGATTGCTAAGTGGGATTCATCTAATGTTCCATGTATCTCATCTGAGAAAGTGCTTAGCCAACGAGTATATGGTGGTGCCACTAGGGGATATCGAGGTGGATGAGCACTTAATTATGTGGAGCAACTAGTGGCCATCATTGAGAGAAAAAACTAAGGAATAAAGTGGTTCCACTTAGAGTACAGTGGGAAGCACATAAAGGGATCAGAATCTACGTAGGAGACCAAGAAGAAGATGAGGTAGCACTATCCTCAATGTTAAATGACTAACATGTTTTAAGGATGAAACCTGTATAAGTGGGCGAGACTTGTAACGCCCCAAAAATTTGAAACGAGCCAATTATTTATAATGGGCTTAGTTGGGGGTTATTTATTATAAAAGAGAGAAATGGATTATGAAGCAAATTAACCTTACAGGTTATGTGTTAGACGAGTTTAAGGTCCCGTGAACACCTGGTATATAAATACAAATCAACAATATTCTTTCTCATTTGCAACTCAAACAGCCAACCTTCTAGAGAGTGTGTAGAGAGAGAAAGTAAAGAAAAATGAAGATATGGGGCTTTATGGATCAAATGAATAAAGATCTATATTAAACAACAAGATATAGTAGAATCCAGGTAAGAATCATCATTCAAACGTCCCTTTTAATCATACCTGGATTCTAGGGTTTTGGGGTTTTGAAAGGGTAAAAAATCAACACAAAAGTCACATTTTATGCATGAAATCATGTAAAAAGCTTTGATATAAGTTTATTGATGAAAACTAAGGATTTGGATGTAAAATGTTGAAGTTTTGAGTTAAAAACAGGCTGGATCGTCATTTTTATGCATCTAGAGAAACTGTTAGTTTGTCCAGAGAAACTGTCAGTTCATCTAGAGAAACTGTCAGTTCATCTAGAGAAACTGTCAGTTCTTCCTGCAAAACTGTGGATTCATCCAGCAAAACTATAGTTTCGCAGCCATGCATTCCAACGAAAGTTGAGCGAAACTGCCACGCGAAACTAGCTGCGAAACTAGGAGAAAAACTGTGTAAAAAATGACATGTTTGCATGCTAACTCATATGCAGACTATGTATCGTGAGCATACTTTAGGTGAAGTTGTTTGCGGAGACTAGGTGAGTTCTAGATCCCCTCGTTTACAAGTTTTCAATGGTTTTGGGGGGCTATTATGCATACCTTCGTAATGTTAAATGCTTAACTATATGACTTTTGAGATGTTAGCCGTAAGATGTATGATTACTGTACTAGAAGTAGGATGAACAGTTAAGCTAATGCTTGATAGGCTAAGTTATACAAATGTGCCTACTTATGATGTTTTCTGAGGTTTACTGATTATGATGCCTTAAGCTACTTTATCTTGTGATGTAAATGATTTTTATGAAAGTTTTACTTGAATGCTATATGTGTAACAAAAAAGTATTATTTAAAGAAGGGAAAGATAATATTAATGACAATTGAAACTTAACGAATGTTATCTGGGCCTGTATGATGATGAATAGTCTTACAAGCACTATGATAGACTTCACTTATATGAGTCTGATGTATGATGATGGATCCATATTCATGAGCGGGCTATATGCCTTGCAGTGTGTATCAACTGTTGGGAGTTAGCTATCATTTTCATGTGTACTGATAGGGGTCGACATTTGTTGTCGATCAACAGGGAGCTCTTGGTTTGTGAAATCTCGTTTATGATGAAGTGGAAGATAACAAAACGAATGATAAGACATTAATATGATGATATGTATGTAACGATGAATAGTCACTCACTAACTGTAAAGGTTTTGAAATGTATGAATAAGTATTTTATTATTAAACTGGAACTCATTCAGCATAGCTGATTTTGTGTGCATAATAGTTGGCAGGTAATGATGCAGTTGAGGAGTGCAGGCATGGAAGCTAGTGGAACGATCCGAGTTTGGCATTCTATATTTTGAGACGATGATTGTAATTGTCAAGTTGATACAACTATAAAACAATGTTTTGTCATTTATTTACAACTATATATGAAAAGTTTAAATTCTGCTGCAAAATATCATGCTTTAAATGTTTTACGTTATTAATGACCAACTATAAACGTTTTGGAAATGGGGCCTTATACTAGCGTCGTTTGTTTTTATTATGTAACGACATAATATTTTGATACTATTAAATTATGATAACCTTCTTTTTCTAACTGTAAGGCCCCGTTCCCGGGACGCTTACAGCTGGGTTCTCATCGCACATAAAACGTATAATTGCATTTGTATTTCATAAATCGCAGCGGAAAACTAAAACAATCTTTCATTTCCATGTAAATGATTTTGCAAGTTAACAATATTCATTACAAAATAGCTTGTTCGCATTACATGTAAAAACATTAATCAAAAGAATGCCATCCCAAAAGAGTTGAGTAGCTTCACGGTGTGCCATCCTCAGCAAACATTACCTGCCACTGGAAAACATATAAAAAGTCAGCGTTGCTGAGTGAGTTCTAGTTTTATTACAAAAAATACTTTACTTTCATATAAAACCATTCGTTACTTTTACATGATCACACATCGTACGTACACATAGATAATATCATTATCTCTTCTTCATTCATTCATTCGTTCATTCGTTCTTTATGACTTTACTTGCGCATCGGACATCATCCGTACCAATACCATGTGCTATACCCCGGTTAGTCGTAGCTACCGGGCCGAAGTCAATAAATGAACAGCTAAACGTATGCCACGGTACTAGGAGTAACCATCAGTCTTAGCTACTGGGCCGAAGTCAATAAATGAACAGCTAAACGTATGCCACAGTACTAGGGGTGAGCGGTAGAGGTTCTACATTAAGGGTCAATCACAAAGAAGGACCCGTTATCCGATGCGTGCAAGACGTTTCATTCGTTCATTAATGCATGCATTCATCATCGTGTTTCTCTTTCATTATCTTTCACTTTACGTTACATAATACTTCGTTCATTCCTCATAATAAGTAAAGCCATAGGAAAGATATCATACATCATACTAAGGAACATTAACACATAAAGTCATCATAATCATACAAGGCAACACCATACATACATAACGTGCATAAACTTGCAACATCATCATCATCATCATGCCTAACATGCTTTCTAAGGCCTTAAGCGTCATCTTACATGCTCTTATGGGGACCTTTACGTCAAAACTTACATCTGTACTTTCCCCCGAAAGTCAGAAGTCAATCTATACCTTCCTCGGGTACAACAGCCCTATTCGGGCGTATGGACACCCTTCAGTCGCATGGCCTCCATGCGACTGAACATCATGCGATTGAACTCAAGCGGATGAACATTTAGGCGAATGAACATCCAGTGGTGCGAATGGACAATGCGGATGGACCTTATGCGAATGGGATTAATGCGGAAGAGCACTTATGCGACTGGACCTTCAGTCGCATGACCTCCATGCGACTGGCCTTTCAATCGTGCGAATGGACCTTCAATCGTGCGAATGGACCCCAATCGCACCCTAATCGGCCGTATGGCCTCCATTCGGCCTCCAGTCGGTCGCCTAGCCCTAACTGATGCAGAATGCAGTTCATCCCGACTGCAGCCGAGGGTTTTCGGCCTCCAAACTCATCTAAACCCATTTTAAGCCTAAATCGACCCTCCTAACCTTAGGAATGCATACCATAACACCATTCAAGCACACACAAGCTCACAATCAAGCCACAACGCATCATACATACACTACACCATACACAAACGGGTCAACATACACATACCCAAAAACCCGATTTCAGATGTTTTTCAGCCCCAAAATCATTTGAAAACAAGTAAAAGTGGTTCTAGAACTCACACAAACGAGCACAACGTTAAGGGCTTCGATTTGGCTTGCTTCACGACGATTTTTGGCGACCCGAACCACCCGAACCGCACTTCTCTTTTTCTCTTATTTCTCTCTTCTCCCCTTTCTTTGGCTGATTTGTGAGTGTGGAGGGAGGGTAAGGGCTTCCCTCTCCCTTATATACTCCCCCTCACCCGACTTTCTTTCGTTGGCGAGTTTGGTCCCTCGACTTTTGGACTTTATTTTCTTTTCTTTCTTCACCGGCTTCAAAATAATAAATATTCAGGTGTTACACTAACTTATATATTAAACATCACATATATATATATATATATATTCATAAAATTTATGTATTTTGTTTGTTAAAAGGTTATTTAAGCATTTTTTATATATATGTTGAACATAAATACGAGAATGAAGAGACTTACATATACGTAACACTATGTCGAATGAAAAATGGTTACGTATACGTAACCTATATGTGACGTATGTGTAAAACCATGCTACAATTTTTCATTTAATCTATACCGTTGTTTAAATATACACACACACAAATATAAGAGATAGTGATAAAAAATTTATAAGTTATGTAACCGATTTCATTGGTTGTCTTTAGTTTTCACATAACTTTATGGTTTTCTTAGGAACCCTCCTCTCTCTCTCTCTCTCTATATATATATAATATATATATATATTAATAAAAGAAGATTTCTTTTGAAACTTGTCATCCTTTATAATCATCTTTTTGACACTTGTTATTCTTCTAAACATCTCCATTTTATTTTCCCTCCAAAAGGTATTAAAGTAATTTAAACACTCAAAATTTCTCTCTTTTCAAAAAAATTAATTTGGTCAATTAATTCATTTTTCTCTCTTATCTATATTTTTTAAAATCAAACTATGTTTTTAGAAATAAATTTTACTAAATAAAATTAAAATTCATATATTTCCTAAAACATTGAACCTTTTGAAAAAAATATATTTAAATCAGTCATTTTTTAAAATAATTATAAAAATATTGAAATTTTTAAAAGCAATTTTATTAAAACAACTAGAATAATTAGAAACTTGGGGTTTTAATAAACAAATTTTTATAAACAATAATTTTTTATAAGAAAATCTTAAAACAAATATTTAAAAATGAAACTATTTCGATAAGATAGTTAAAAATAGTATAATTGTTTTATCCCTTGAACAAATACATATATATAATTTTATAAATATCTTATATTAAAATATCGTGCTACAACTTTTTGTGTTTATTACTAACTATTATACCTTTAATAAATGAGTTTCTAGACTCTATATTTATTTGTATATAATCTATCTATAACATATCCATTATTTATTTACTTGAAATAACTATTCATATACAAGTATAATCATATATCTTCAAACATGGTTTTATAATTTAAATTTAAAACATAATTTTCCCACACATCATTCATTTCTCTCGGGTAGGTCTAAATAACCCGATTTCAATGGACCCATTCAATAAGTCTCCAACTAAAATCACCAAAACCCTAGATCTGGTAACAAAATCCATTTGTCATGTAACAAAATCCCTATTTCCTCTGAGAACGATGCAATTGAATTTAACGATTGAATCCGAATTAAAGTAGATCAAAAATGGATTCTTCGAATTTTGTTAAAGGTTCTTCCTAATCGGTATGTTCGATATCGTTCTTTGATTTTATATTGACTTCATTTTTGAAATCTTGATCTCATATGGTTAGATACAAAATTGATTTATTAAAATTTGTTTAGGGTATCCTTCCCGGATTTTTATGTGGGTTATATCAAACTGACGATGAGGTATAGTTCAATGAACTTTTAATTGTATTTGAACAATGAAGCATGTTGAATTTGTTGCAGGCTTTCTCATGTGTGTTTTTATTTGTATTAGATGTGACATGTTCATCCCATCATTGTAGGACAATATGGCATCACTTGTAAATCTTCACATAATCATGATAACAACAAGGAGAACAAGTCAGAAACAATCAACAGTAAGTACATGTTATGTATACACATGAATCTTTTAAATATCTTTATAACTTTAATTGTTTAGTCATCCTATTATCTATGA